>APFE030429460.1:250285-263436 GCA_000404065.3 Pinus taeda | reverse complement strand
TGTATCATAGTACATTTTTACAAATCACCACAAATAGCCCACCTTATTTTAAGGGAGAGGGTAAAAAAGGTAAATTTAACCCTTGAAATTAAGAGTTACAACCTTCCAATCGCCCTAATTTTGAAGAATAGGTTTTATTTAAGTGAATCCTATGGGAGAAATACCATATTTATAAAAGAGGTATGGTAAATTAATAAAAATATAAATAAATGAAAGGTATGGTAAATAAATAAAACATTTTTTATATTTACTACATAAGTCACCTTATATACATGTAAGGGTGTAAACAAATAAAAATATAAGTCAAGTGGAGGTATGGTAAATAAATAAAACGTCTTTTTATACTTACTCAAAAGATATGGTAAATAAATAAAAATATAAATAAACTAGACGTATGGTAAATAAATAAACATCTTTTTATATTTAGTCCATAACCCTCGTTCTATTTATGAAGCCTCAAGAAAGATGTTTATTTAAGTGAATCCTATGGGCCAAATACCATATTTGTAAAAGAGGTATGGTAAATTAATAAAAATATAAATAAAGAGGTATGGTAAGCAAATAAAACACTTTTTTATATTTATTCCATACGTCACCTTATATTTATGAACGCATCAAAATGCATTATATTTAGGTGAAACCTATGGGCAAAATACTATGGGCCAAATACCATGGCCTAGATTGTTATTAATGCCATGCAAAAAAACATTATTAACCCTAATATTAGTATAGTATTAATAAAAATAAAAATGGAACATGGTATTGTAGCCTATTTAAATGGGGGAATTAAACCAACATAGATCCATATTTTCTCTGGATATACTAAGCCCCGAGAGGGATGAAATATCGTGATATGCAAACTAGCATAGAGTGAAAAAATATTTGATCCCTCTCGCTTGGTGGATCAAGAGTAAAAATGGATGTTGTAATTTAATGTATGTTAAACATTTTAGCTTGGTTAAAATAAAAATCAACTATTAATTTTATTAATTTTTATAAATTACTAAAGTAATTTTTAAGCTCCAGGTTTATGATAACCCATGGTATTGACCCATGGTATTCATGTGAGCATAGACTATTTAAAGGGGAAATTCTATCTTAGATCTATCTTAATTCTGGGTCTACCAAGTGCTCAGAGGGATAAATAGATTTCATCCCCCTAAGAGTGGTAGATGTGGAGTTAAGATGGATATAGGTTGGTTTTATGATAATGAAGATATTAAATAGACTTAGGAATTATATTGTAAAAACATCTTAAGGTGAATGGTTAAAGCATAGACATTGGACAAGTATATTTGTATACTTCTATTTTAAACTGAAACAAATCCAGGCCTAAAAGGAATGGATTGCACTAGTCATCCTTCTATAACGTTCCAACATATGCTGGAGTAAACAGATTGTAATTTGGGTAATTTTTCTAATTGCAAACGGGAACATACTTGTGTATTGGCAGAGTGGTTACGAGGTCCCTAGAAGTGGAGTAAACAGATTGTAATTTGGGTAATTTCTCTAATTGCAAACAAGAACATACTTGTGTATTAGAAAGGTGGTTATGAGGTCCCTAGAAGTGATGAATTTGAATTTTTCTTGGTTTTATATATAGTATTAGGTTCTTTCTCATGCTTTCTGTGAATGGCACGGGTGAATTTTATCTTACACCCACTAGATTATCGATATGTAATTTCGGTAATTTTGATTTCAAAAGATATTTTAAAGAAATGCAATGATTTCATTTGTGTATTCAATAAACACAAGATTTTAAAATTGAGTAAAATATTCGCCATGCCTGGTGAGAGATTCGCCAAAAAATTATATATACATATCATATTATTGATAAAATCGCCTTCCATTTTTCCTATATACCATGGAGATTCGCCCATTTATTATACATGTAATTTTAGGGGGGGTTCTTAAAATTTTCCCTGCATGGTTGATTGACTCAGGTGCATCCTTTCACTTCACTCCCCATAGAGAGTGGTTCTGTGAGTATGAGAAATATGATGGTGGTGATGTCTTCTTAGGGGATGAAAGGAAGGCTAGAATTGTTGGTCATGGAAAATTCAAGTTGAAGATGTAAGGTGGAAGGATTAGAACACTTCCGCGTGTTCTGCATATTTCTACATTGGTCATAAATCTGATTTCGATAAGCAAGTTGGATGATGCGGGTGTAAAAACAATGTTTGAGAAAGATACCTGCAAGATGGTTTGGGGAGCACTGATATTGATGCAGGGAGTTCAGATTGGAACTTTGTACATGCTTCAAGGTAGCACTATTATTAATGGGTGCAACAGTTCTGTGTTTCCTAAAAGTGGGCAGAAAATCTAGTGGTCTCTGGAGAAAAGACCATGCTATGGCATCAAAGGATTGGACATATTGGAGAGAAAGGCCTTCAAATACTTCATGGCAATGGTATGGTAGAAGGTATGCCTAATAGCTCTTTGGATTTTTAATTTTGTGAAAATAGTGTATAGGGGAAGCATAATCGGGTGAGTTCCCCTCTGGTGGTAAGAAGGCAAAACAAATATTAGAGCTTGTGCACAGTGATATGTTTGGACCTGTTTTAGTTCCATCACTGGGAAAGTTTTTGTAATATGTATAATTTATATATGACTTCTCAAGGAATACATGGATATATTTCCTGAGGAAGAAATTTGAAGTTTTTGACAGGTTTCAAGAATTTAAGGCTCTAGTGGAAAACCAGATAGAGAAGGAGACAAAGGTGTTGAGGACAGATAACAGTGGAGAGTTTTGCAAGAAGCAATTTGAAGAGTTCTATAAGAAGTGTGGTATAACATGACAAAACACTACTCCATACACACTTGAGCAAAATGGAGTTGCAGAAAGAATGAACAAGACATTGATGGTAAGGGCAAGAAGCATGCTCAATGGTGTTGGGTTAGGACAAGAATTCTAGGGAGAGGCAATGGAGACTGCATGTTACCTGGTCAATAGATCACCTTCATCAGTGTTGGAGGATAAGACTCCACAAGAGGTATGGACTGGTAAGAAACCTTCTCTTTAACATCTGAGGGTATTTAGATATGATGCATATGTACATGTTCCAAAGGAGAAAAGAACAAAGTTGGATTGTAAATTTGAAAAGTGCATCTTTATTGGGTATAAGGATAGTTTAAAAAGTTATAATATTTGGAACCTAGAAACAAGGAAGGTTGTGTGCAGCCGAGATGTGGTGTTTAGAGAGGTGAAATATGTTATTAAACATGAATTCCTACCAAAGGAACCTGAGAAGATAGAGTTTGAGCTCAAGGAGGAAGAATCAGACTCTACAACAGAAGAGGGATCAAAAGATGAAGAGACACAAACTCCGTCTTTGAGAAGATCAGTACGAGAGAAGGAAGCCATAGAGGTATAGCCCATCTACTTTCCGTTCAATTTTTTCTTTATCTATTACTGATGATGATCCCAGAACTATGAGGGAAGCAGTAGATTCAGAGGATGGAAAACTCTAGAAAGAGGTCATGGTTGATGAAATGGCATCTTTGCACAAAAATGAGGCTTGGTATCTGGTCAATTTGTCAGCTAGAAGGGAACTCATTGGCACCAAATGGGTGTTCAAGAAGAAAATGAATGCAGAAGGAAAGGTGGACAAATACAAATCTCGGTTGGTAGCAAAAGGTTATTCCCAGGTGCTGGGAATTGATTTTGGTAATATTTTTTCCTCTTTTGCCAAGGTAGCTTCTATTAGATTACTTTTATCTGTTGCTGCTGATTTTAATTTTGAGGTAGAGAAGATGGATGTGAAGACACCATTTCTTCATGGTGATCTAGAAGAAGAGATCTACATGAAGCAACCTGAATCCTTTACTGTGAAGGGTAAGAAAGAACTAGTATGTAAGTTAAAAATGTCTCTGTATGGGTTAAAACAATCACCAAGGATGTGGTATCAGAAATTTAATACATTTATACGGGGACTTAGCTTCACCAGAAGAAAATCATATCACTATGTGTATTTTAAATTAATTGGTGACCATGTTATTTATTTGGTCTTGTACGTGGATCAGGGAAAATTTTAAGAAGCACCCTAAATTTATATGTATAATAAACGGGAGAATCCCCATGATACATAGGAAAAATGGGAGGCAATTTTATCAATAATATAATATGTATATATAATTTTTTTGTCAAATCTCTCACCGGATTATATTATCTTATAAAGTCATGGTGAATCTATCACTGAATTATAAAATCTTGTAAGATCTTGCCCAATCTTTTACTGAATAATAAAAAGTGAAGCCTTAGCGAATGTTTTGTTAAAGTATGAAACCATATATGATAATAAGAAAACATATTCATTAAATTGTAATATACTAACATACATGTTTGGAAAAAAGAAACATAATTTTCTCTTCCTACAAACAATGTTGCAAGTTGCAGTGGCCATGTTTGTCAAGGTTCTCATTGTACACTCTTTCATATCCTTTTATTAGTTTTGATCATATTCTACAACAAAGTTCTTGTAGGTGTTGATCTTGACCACCAGTTCTGTCAAGGTAGAAGAGATTAATCTTTTCTTTACCACTTTTGTCAAGCTATCAAATTTCTTTCTTATTCCATAGAGTCCAACTACGAGATTAAAAAAATAAAAAAAAAATAAAAATAAATAAAATAATAATAATTATAGCACATTGCGAAATAATGATAATAAAAAATAAAAAATAAAACACACACACACACATTTTGTTTACCCCAACACGGCAACAAGTAGCAAGCCCCAACTATATAATATAAGAAACTAGTAGGTATCCCAAAGACCTGAAGGGGATCTAATGGAAAAAAGTGACCATTGTCAATCAATATATTAATATATACATATAGATTTGTTATTATTTTAATTGGAAATCTTCAATTAAATAATAAAATTTAATTACATCTCTCCCAATCTAAATTGTTTATTAGCATAATTCACTACCTTCATACATCTTGCATTTTTTAACAACGTTGTAACATGTGGATTAATTTCCTTTTTGGTGCACAATCTCAGCCTTTTAGGAAAATATGGTGCATTTGCCCAACCCCATATGGTGCACTGGCCCAACCCCTACGGATCATTATGACAAATTAAGAAAACAAGAGAAGATAAAAGATTGTACAAACCAACGTATTTTTCAAGCACTGGCCCAACCCCTATAGATCATTACGACAAATTAAGAATAACAGAGAAGATGAAAGGTTGTACAAACCACCATATTTTTCAAACAACTAATCCAACATTAGTGCCTTAAATTTTTCATGAAGATATCATATTGAGAACGTTTGAAAAATGGTAGGAAATCTGGGCACTTACTATCTCTCTTTTACTAGGGTGATGCAGAAAGAGTGATAAGATTTCACTGTATTGAATTTTTTTTGTTAAATCAGAAAAACCAATATTAATGGAAATATTGGTATTTTTTACTGAATTTTGTGAAGTGACTAAATGTAGCTTTAACCATTCACCTTAAGATGTTTTTTTATAATATAATTTCCTAAGTCTATTTAATATCTTCATTATCATAAAAATTAACCTATATCCATCTTAACTCCACTTCTACCACTCTTGGAGGGATGAAATCTATTTATCCCTCTCAGCATTTGGTAGAACCAGAATTAAGATGGATCTAAGATAGAATTTCCCCTTTAAATAGTCTATGCTCACATGAATACCATGATATTACCATGGGTCAGCATTTGGTAGACCTAGAATTAGATGGATCTAAGATAGAATTTCCCCTTTAAATAGTCTATGCTCACATGAATACCATGATATTACCATGGGTCAATACCATGGGTTATCATAAACCTAGAGCTTAAAAACTACTATTAGTAATTTATTAAAATTAATAATTGATTTTTGTTTTAATTTTTTATTTTAACCAAATTAAAATGTTTAAGTGACATTAAATTACAAGATCCATCTTTACCCTTGATCTACCAAGCCCGAGGATCAAATATTTTTTCACTCTATGCTAGTTTGCATATCACGATATTTGATCCCTCCCGGGGCTTAGTAGATCCAGAGTAAAGATGGATCTATATTGGTTTAATTCCCCCTTTAAATAGCTTACATTCCACGTGAATACCATGGGTCAATACCATGTGCCATCTTTTTTTTATTAATACTAATATTAGGGTTAATAATGGGTTAATAATGTTTTTTTTTTGCATGGTATTAATAATAATTTAGCCCATAGGGTTCACCTAATATAACACATTTTTTTAGTGTTCTTAAATATAATGTGACTTCTGGAGTTTTATATATATATTATAAAAATATAATATATATAAATATATATATATATAATATATATTATTTATTTACCATACCTTTCGTTTATTTATATTTTTATTAATTTACCATACCTCTTTTATAAATATTGTATTTGGCCCATAGGGTTCACGTAAAGAAAACCTCTTTTTTGAGCCTTCTTAAATAGAAAGAGGGTTATGGACTAAATATAAAAAGAGGTTTTATTTATTTACCATACTCCACTATATTTTTATTTTTATTTATTTACATGTAAATATAAGGTGACTTATGGAGTAAATATAAAAAATTCTTTCCATTATTCTTTATATGATTATGACTAAACAGATGCAAACTTGGAATATGGAAAGAACATTATTCAATGTTTAAATAAACATGAAATAAGAGACTTGAATTTTTAAATAAAATGACTTATTCTTTTGTGACCATTTGTTCCAAAAAATAAGGTCATTTTCTTGAAATTAACCCCAATACCATGAAATACGGAATTAAAAAAAAAAAAAAACCAAACCAAACCTTTTTTACACCGAATGTGGAGGGTGAAATAACTACCATAAATACCTATTCTTGAAAATTAGGGTGAATGAAGGTTGTAACTCCTAATTTCAAGGGCTAAATTTACTTTTTTTTTACTCTCTCCCTTAAAATAAGGTGGGCTAACCTCCATACCTAATTTTTTTATAAAATAAATTTGAGGCAATTTGTAACAATGTACTGTGATACAAAATTTTTGTCCAATAAAAATATTAAACCCCTTAATTTCACCCAAGGGCGAAAATTCGCCCCTAAAATTTTCCATGACGTGGATGATATGTTGTTGTTTGGAAATGACAAAGAAATTATCTAGGATTTGAAGACCCAATTGTCCTCCAAATTCGACATGAAGGATCCTGGTGCTGCAAACTATATTTTGTTGGACATAGATTGTCATTGATGTCAATATGGCAATATTCAAGGAGTAGACAAAGCCAAGAGGAGCACACAAAGTTATCGGAGCTAAGAGGAAAGACACTGCCAAGCTAGAGGCGCCACATTGGAGCAAGAGGAGCTATAGGAGGAGCCATATATATATATATATGCCATATATATTCCAAAGAAGAGGAGCATACATGGCAAACAGAGGACGCAAATAGCCATCAGAGCAACAGAGGACACAAACAACATTGGGGAAGTAGACAAAGCCATTAGAGGACTATTATATATATATATATATATATAATATATATATAATACATACAAGGTTAGAGGAAACAGCGGAGCAATATATATATGCAGGGTTAAAGGAGTGGAGAATATATATATGAATAGGCAAATGCATTATTGGAGGAAAAAACCCATATATATATAGGTTTAACACTATCGACGGCCAAAATTATAAATCCCCGGAAAATACACTATCGGAGGCCAAAACTCACGTATATATGCCTTTACACAATCGGAGGCAGAAAGCGAACTTGAAACCTTATACACAGGAATGTTGAGTTGTATCGGGTCTAGCACACAATATCGCATCGGGACTTCGGGAGGGAAGTCATACAGTGTTAAGCAACCCCTTTGCGATCACCGATAGCGATACATACATACATATATATTATATAGTATATATATATATATATATATATATATATATTATATATATATAATATATATATAATATATTATGGGGACCCGTTGCAACAATTGCAATATAAGTTAATCTATTATCGCATTTGTCACAATCGCATATGTTACGAAGCCTTGCCACACCCAAGCGTCGATTGCGATAAGGTTGCAGACCCAACAAGAATATTAACTATGATTTAATACCATATCGCATCTGCCCATCGCAATGCTACACAGAGGGTTTTCCGACTAGAAGTGTTGATTGCGATAAAGCATGTGGACCCGATTAAACATTATAACATGGCTTAATATAATATCGCGTCTAGTGGAGGATCGGTTGTCGGCCATCGAAGATGCCATGGTTCCAATATATAAAGGACCTCGGGAGTCACGAATCGCCGATTGCGATTTAATCGCAGACCCAATGTAGAAATAAACACGAGTGTAACAGACCCTGAAGTCCACCCTTCAGTGATTTCCACTGTTTTGCCTATGTTTCTCTTGTGTAATCGTGTTTAGGCCTGCACAGGGTTCTTAGGCCGAAAGGCCTATGATCACTGGTCTGTAACTGGTCCGATGATCAGGGAGGTTGTATTAGAGCGATGGAGCGATTGGGGCATAACGCCTTCGTTTAAATCAAAGACAAAACTCTGTGCATGCCCACAATCATTGTTAAAGGAGCGTTGTTACAGTCCTAACCAGTAAGATGTGTTCTCCGTGGAGTTTTGGACCTCTCAAATGAATTTACATGTCCTCAGAAAGTCAGTGAACTTGCATAGCGTAGAGGAAGCCGCAGTGACCGAGGAAGAAGCCTAAGAGGCGGTGTAAGCAGAAACGAATGGACAAAGGCATGGGAATGTATAAAACAGTAAAAACAGAGAACTGTTGGTGCTGTTGTTGTTGTGAAAAACCGGAGTGTGAGGTAGTAAAAGCAGCAGAGGCAAAAGAGGCAGCAGAAGCAGCGGAGGCTATAGAGGCAACAGAAGCAGTAGAGGCAGGAGAGTAGGAGTGAGAGAACCTCCGCTGAATAGAGTGTAGCAGCATTCCAGTTTATACCAAGGTTGGGTTCGAGCCCAAGAGGTTGGAGCGTCAGAACTGAACAGGACTAAAGTCATTAGGGGTAGGTGCTCCTAAGTGCAGAACCACTGGAAAACAGAGTTGGTGCTCTGGAGGTTGGAGCCTCACTGAAGTCCAAGTTGGAGCTTGGCAACTATTCACAATCAGATATATACTTATATTGTATTTATTTCATTGCACTGTCTTGAGTTTCAATAAAAGCATTAATTCCATCTATTGATTTTTGTGTTCTATGTATATATATACATATCTATATATGCTTTTGGCAATCACTAGAACAATTAAAAAAAACAAGAAATACTGATTCACCCGCCCCCCCCCCCCCCCAGTATTTCCAACATATTTTGGGCATGGAAATTAAACAAGAGTGGGAAAAGGGGAAGCTCTGGTTAAACCAGAGGAAGCATTTCGAGACAATATTGTAGAGGTTTAATATGCAGTATAGTAAACCGATGAAGGTTACTATTCTTGTAGGTGTAAAGTTATATGTTGAATAGTGTCCCAAGGCATAATAAGAGGAAGAGGACATGTCCCATTTTCCATATGTAAGTGTAGTCGGTAGTCTAATGTATGCAATGGTCTATACTAGACCAGACATAGCACATGCAGTGGGAGTATTGAGCAGGTTTATGTCAAAACTAGGGAAGAAACATTTGACAACAGTGAATTGGATTTTCACGTATTTGCGTGGCACCAGTAATTATGTTTTGTGCTACCAAAGAAGACCAAGATTGGACATATTTTTGGACTTTTGTGGCTTTGTTGATGTAGACTAGGCTAGAGATCTGGATCATATAAGATCTACAAGTGGATATGTGTTTAACCTATTTGGAGGTGTAGCCAGTTGAATGAGTAAGAGATAGTCTATAGTGGCACTTTCAACTATAGAGGCGGAATACATGGTAGACACTCATGCAAGAAAGGAAGCAGTGTGGTTGCAGAGATTGTGTTCAACTATGGGGTTAGTACAACAAGCTACAAGGATAGATTGTGACAACCAAAGTGCAATTTTATTGGCAAGGAACCCTACTTATCACTCAAAGACAAAGCATATTGATGTTCAATATCACTTTATGAGGGATATGGTGAGATTTGTTTTGGACCCTATATTAGGTAGGTGGACCTACCTATGGTTTTGTGCATGGATTTTGCACATGGTTTTGGGCATGATAGTTTATTGTCCATGGTATTTTGTAGATCCGGTCAAGGGAACTACGGTTATATTCTAATCCAGAATTAATGGATTTGGGTTTATGGATGCTTCGGCATGTATATATATGTATTGTAACATTAAAAGGAACATAATGAAAAATTAAGCTGATATTCCCAGTTTTGGGATCCACGGGGAAAATCTCTAGGTATATTTGTTTTATGTTTTATGCTCTTGCCATTATTTATTTTCTGTTTTTAGAATCCATATGTAGGTAATTTTTGTACAGGATTAAAACCTACAGTATCAATATTTATATGGTTGTCATTACATAATAAATATCACATGGGACAATATTTAGAAGTAAAATTTTCATGGACCTTTCTGATACCCTCTTTGTTTATTGAGCAATGAAACTTTGCAATATTTTTTTAGTGTATGTACGTTCTCTAGGGGTTTGTGGATAAAGTTTGGGGATTTCCTCTCTATATCTGACTCAATTCTAGAGAGTCCTTGGAACACCATCAAAAGTTGGTGGATGCAAGCCTTTGAAAACCCCATCCTCAATTTCATTTGGAATATATCCCCTGGTTTCCTCCTCTAGGGCATCTAGAAGGAAATGAATAGGAAGATATTTAAAGGATGTGCATCACCATTGGAAACCACATGGAACTGTTTTTTTATTTTTTTGAAGGAAATGGTATTTACATTAAACTGGCCAACCTAATATTGTCAGGTTTCAGGAGGTGAATCCAAGATTATGTGTGAATGGTTTCATTCTCTCCCTAAGGGTATTTCTTCAATGGCCCCCCCTGTCATCACATTTATTCCAACTGGTTGGAGCCCCCCGCCCCCCGCCAACACCCTTTTATGAAACTCAATTTTGTTGGTGTTTCTATAGGTAACTTATGTCCTACTAGTTATGGAGGCATAATTATAGATCACAAAGGTATGCACATGTTTATTTATTTACGGAAATAGGCATCGATACTAATATTGCATCAGAGTTATCAAGCCTAAGAATGGAGGTTATGCATTCACAATTTTATTACTTATATGTGTTGGTTTGGGTATGGATGGGCTCATGTAGTGTTGAGTGTTAGTTTGCTCATGGTAGATATCCCATTTACTCTAAATATCTATAGGGTCGACCTTGTACTAGATTTATGGATTGGTTGTGGTACAAGAGTTAGGGGATCTATTTGGTATCAAGAAGGCTCCCTGAACTAATTTTGTCAGTGTGGGGTGAAAGGAGAGTGTAGGTTCATAACCTTGATACCGAACCCTCTAAAATACCTGGGAAGTGGAGGGGGGGTGGTTGGTGGCAGTAGTGGAAGAAACTATAATAAGTAGAATTATATAGTGGCATGGTTTGTTTCTGGTGAGCAGGTCAGATGGTTAGGTATCTAAATATGTAGGAAATATCTCAATATTTTTTAGGCATGACTAAGGAGAGGCGATTTAGAGTGAGAAACCCATTATGCATTTAGTGTAGGCTATCTCCTGCAAATCATTTAGCATGAGTATGGAAATATCTTGCATAGACAGAGAGGTCATGTAAGGAGAGGGGAAAATTATTATGAGGAGAGAGAACGTAGATGGAATACTCACTTACATTAATGAATATAAGGTTTTGTAGTGAGATATATGGAGAAGATCCTGATTCATCTATAGGAGGAATTGGCTAGGATAGAAAGGGAAGCTTCTTCCCATAGATCCTCCTTATCATATTCAGAAGTGATGTTGGGCAGGATGGATCCTTAACATGGAGGCACACATCAGGAAGAGCTCATCAATACATGCAGATAGTACATTTGTACTGAGAGATTCAAAGTTCATGTTGGGATGAATTCTATTGGATCGCCAAGAGTCTAGAATGGACTTATTATAATCCCTTGACCACATGAATGGAAACTTGAAATATTATGAGCAAGTTGTATGGGATTGATCGCAAATTTGTGAGAATTGAACACCTTATAAGGATTCCCCCAATGACTATTAGACCCTTGACTAATCCGTCAACTCCTATTCTAGTGGATGGATCTGATTCTAACCCCCCAACTTAATGTTTATGTTTGTAGTTAATGTAGTGATTTTGTTTGTTAGTTTTGAGCAAGGCTAGATGTGCCATCATCTAGTTGTAGGTTTTATTTGCGTCAAAATGTCTGTCTTCACCTTACGAAGAGTTCGTTTTTTTTTTTTTTTATGGTCTAATATCCCATTTGAAAAAATGATAAACTTATAGTAATTTGTGATGTAATCTCCATTTTCTCAAATTAATGCCATTCACCTTAAAAATTAGTTTTTGAAATAAATATTTATTAAAATTTTAAAAAATCACTAAAAATAACTATAATTTAATTATATTGGTATATCAATAAAAGATGTAAAATCTATCTAAATTAAACAAGAATACAAAAATTTTGGCTATCAAGCTAAAAATATAATCTCTTAAATGAGAGATCGTTGTGATAATTAATTTGAAATCCATATAAAAAATTATCATGTCTCTCTTTATTAAAATTGATGAGGAATCATTAATGCTCATAGTTGAAAACTAATCTTCTTTAATATTTACTTATGAAAATATAAAGTCAAAAAAGAATGGAAATTTATTTATAAAAATAGAAAGTGATAAAATAATAGAATGCAATAGGTTATTTTTTGATTCCATTTAATAGATTACTTTCAATCATATTCATGTCAAAATTATAAGACGAAAAACAATAATTTAATAATCAACTTAGATTCATTTTAATTCTCGATCTACCAAGCGTAGAAAGGGATCAAATCTCTATGAAGTGCAAACCTCGTTTAGATTTAAAAGATATATAATTGCTCTTAGTGGTTGGGAAATAAAGAATTAAGATGGATATAAACTGGTTGTTAATAAATTAATATTATGAAGTAATTAATTAGGGAAAAAGAGAACTCAAAAAACGAAACACTAGATATTAATACTCTACAACATCAATGTGATAATGATGTCAATATTATTATGTAATAATGATGCCAATATTATTACTAGATTTTTTTGGGAATTATTATAAAAAGAT